>JAECUM010002887.1:0-42447 GCA_016617855.1 Megalonaias nervosa
GAATACTACTTATACTTATTTACCATGAAATCTAAATTGAATTACCTTTGAGCAAACGGCCTTGTGTTGGTTTATTCGTGCGATATTAAGTTGTTCATGCGGTCGACCACACGCTTTGATCCATCGTTTCACCTTTTCCAAATCACGTTTTGGAGTCGGAAAACGTATAAAACGGCCTCCTTCCAACCTTTCCGGATATCTCTCATCTGCATTGCACGTTCCCCATGCACATCGAAGCACCATTTTGTCAATATATCGCAAAAATCACGAAAGTCTGTAATACAGCTGTATTTTCACCACACGTTTGTTTGTGGGTAAAACATGGCGGAGCAGTAGACGCTCTTATCCGATTGGTCAATATTTGTGGATTTGATTGACAGGTCGGATCTATGCCTTGTACCCCGAGGTCCGTGTCTATATCCAAGGGTCATATCCCTTAGGTCAGAACTTATAAATTATTGAGATTCACACTGTTACCATATATAAAATGACTGGTAATTGAGAAAACATGTATTCATGCAAATTAAAGTGACCATGGGGGTACATTCTTAATCGATCCACCCCTCTGTAATATCTTAATAAATGTTAAGATCGCACACACACAAATATATATATATATATATATATATATATATATATATATATATATATATATATATATATATATATATATTGGCATGCAAAGATGAAGTCACACATCCAGCTACCTGCTTTTGATCCTTTAAGGACCTGCTCAAGAGGCAAGATGCTCAAACTTTGGGGTGATGGTCAGAGCAGGTAAGCATGGGAACACATGATCACAAACACAGCCTTTTCTAAATATATTTGCAGCAAAGATTTCTCATTGCTATTTTTTACCCAGGTGACATGTTTAAATTTGCCTGTGAAATATACAAACAAAATACAGAGTTCATTCATACTTGTTTTCTAAACACCTTACATGAGACTTAATCAAAGCTGTACATGAACTAAGTGAGGGTGAACAGTTATCCAAAGACACACAGTGTCTGCTACAAAAAAGATTCGAACGTCCACAACCACCTGGAGATCAGCCCATCAAATGGTTTGCCCTAAATTATGATGTTGAAAAGTGCAACTCAGACAGTTTGGTGGACATGGAAGGTAAGTGCAGATCCCTCATTAACTTATGTCATTTGCTCGCAGTACCTTTTTGTCGTGCCTGTAATAAGTTTCAATGTTTTGGTAGGACTGCTGTCATACAGGGACTGTTCCTTAAATATACTTTTCTCTTTATTTATGGACTCCAACTTTCCATATGCCACTGCAATTAGGTATGAGTCACTGCAATTCTTGGTCAAGTTCCCAATTAAAGTAAGACCATTGCCGTTATACTGTAGCTGTAGAATCAAGAATAATTTCTTGAAAATGTTTTATACAGCAGTCCTGACCGCTCCATTGGCCTAGTGGTTAGAGCATCCGCCTCGGATGCGGGAGGTCGCGATTTCGAACCCAGGCCGAACCATACCAACGACTTATAAAAAATGGTACTAACAGCTGTCGCGCCCGGCGCTCAGCATTAAGATGTTATTGTTAGGACTGGTTGACTTGGTGTCAGGAAAATGTGACTGGGTGGGACATGATACTACATGTCTGAGGCATTATGTCCCAGTACTAGACATTACTATAAACTGCCACACTGCAGAAATCGTAGCGATATGACTGAAAATTTTATAAAGCGACGTTAAAAATCTAAATCACACACACTACAGCAGTCCTAAACCCATTTTCCTTTCACAAACAAGATTACATTTAACAGCATATGTAAATATCCTTCTAAGGTGTATGATGTATGAAAGCAACAAACTTGAACTCTTCGATACTTCTGCTTTTTTCTCCTCTTTGTTATGGGTTCATTCGTATAGAAAGAAAATGGTTTGGCTGCAGCAATACCACTATTTGATTTTCTGCCTCTAGATTTCACTGACTGTCCCAGTAAGACAACATTGACAGTTGAACAATACGTTGAGTAAGAATGATGTGTAGCATTCCCATTGTGAAGGCCACGTTCTTGACAGAAGTGATTTTCCAATACGTCAGTATTAAACCTTGATGGCACTACCCTACCATGAGGGAAGTTCTTAAGATATCTCTTACACATCTCAAGAAATGGTACTTACGGAGATTCCAAATCATCACAGCATTGAATAGATAGTGAAATTTTTGATCTTTCACCTTGGCTATGCTGTCATCATTCTTGGCTGAAATACACCAATTTGTGAACCATTGCAAGATATGGTACAAATACTAGAGACGCTCATCATCAACAATTTTGACAGGTCTACTATGATCTCTGAAAATTACATTTTACTGGCATTTTCCAGCCGTTCTATTGTACTGCCAAGGCCTGATCCATCCTGAAAGCTTGCCTGATAACTCTTCATCAGGAACAGAGCATTAGGATCCAATATTTCTTCAGCCAGATGATTTCGCATCTTCTCTGGTGAATTTGGATACAAGTAAGCGTCTGAAACTTTGTGATGTATTGTTCTGCTGTGCACCTCCCGATCCCAGTGAACTGCACTGATCCAGTGTTTCCACCAAATGTACTTTCCCTTCAGTTTCATCTTCATTGTATGAAGACACTTTATATCACCATTTTTCATTACGCCATTTCTGATTGTTTTTTTTTCTTCATATTATGCGAAAAGGAACTCTGTTTTTGTACCTTCTTAAATGCCGACCTGTTAGAAGGATCAACATGGTACTGTCTACTGTATCCTGGTATGTTCGTGGGCTCCTTACCCATAGTGTCAGGCAAATGCTGATCACTCTCTTATTTCGTCGTCTTTCATTTGGACTATTTGCCTTTAGAGCAGCAGATGTATCATATCTTCAGGTGCATTGGGAAAGCACTGTTCTAAACATTTCTCGAGGACTTTTCTATCTTCATCGCTTACTTCAACTGGCTCCCCTTTATCACTGTCATGTGTTTTGGCTCAGTGTGCTGTTATTCTTACAGCGTTGACACAATTTGGTAAATCCCCACGGAACAATCTGATGACAAAATTTGAAACGCAGCACCCATATATAATCATCAGAATTGTGCTGTTACACTTTTTCAGTTACTATCCGTGAAGGAGTCCAGTTTTTGGCACACCACTGCATAGAGACATCTTCTTGACAATGTCTATGATCCTCTGCAGAAATTTTTGTGTACATGAAAATTCATTGCTACTACCTAATTTACACAGGTCAACAGTTTTGTTTCTTACAGTAAGTGTCCACCTTGTTTCTGAGATATTGTTTTCATGATAATACTGCATTAAATGAAGATTCAACACCAAAAAATCTTTCACTGAAGGTAGAATCGTCTCATCTCTAGAAATATATTTTCTTAGTTCATCGAAAGTTACCTTTATATCATTCAGAGAATTCTCTTTCGAGACGTAAGAGAGTCCCTCATAAAATACTTCTTTCTTCCCTGAATTACTTCGTCTGACCTTCTTTACACGAGGGACAAGTTTTAATAAAAGTGTTGAAAGTGCCTTTTGATGAAACACCTTTAGTCTTTCAGGTCACTAAATATTATAGTCCCCTCTTGATCTTCTTGGAGTCATTCTTTCAACCTACAGTAAGAAACAAAGGGAATATGCCTGTAATAACTCCATGATTGCAATTATCATTAAAATTGTCTTGAAAGACACCCTCTATATAAAGGACACTTGTTCATAAATTACATTTGCATGAATCTCTAGGAAAAATCTTAATACAGTTTTCTTATATATCAACGACATATGTATAATATTGTCATTGTAAACTTGTATTTCCAAGCCATGTGTATATTTTGAATGAAACATTAAGGGGCTCAGGGTGGTTGAGGGGTCACTCACAATCCACCTCTATCTGCATGGCTTTGAGTCTTGGCATTGCCGACAGGGGTATTGAGAAAAATGGCCAATAGCTTCCTATGGGAAAATGGTTCATCCCAGATTCTTCTTCAACATCGTTATATTTATGATCTACATGCATTCAGTCTATTACAATAGGAAGTGTATTAGAAAATGCAACGTTATGATGTCGGGGAAAAATGCATCTACACATTGTACATGACCCAATGGATTTATTCTAATATCCATTATATAGGTCATATAATTGCTCTCGATTATGATACATATAAATTTGAAGATACTGAAAAAGTCTTATCCAATTTTTTCCAAATAAGAGGTAATATCATTCTACAAACAAATGCTGCAAAAATTCACATAATGTATGCTAGAAATAAGCAAGCCTAAACTGATTCATATTGCATGTAACTGTATTTAGAGAACAGGAAGGGTATTCTCATGATGAATTTACACATACAATGATACATCTAACAATGTATGCTTTAAATCTTAAGTCTAAAAGGGTGTATTACGCAAGCTGCAGAGATTCTTCAGAAATGAAGATTTCTTTTCTTTACATTTTCTATTATTGACAGACATTTATGACAACAGTCATATATCGCTTTTGATGAGGACTAAATATATCAGGAGCATAAACATGCAGTCGTTTAAACTATGTCAATATGTATAGATGTTTGTAAACATTTATGATCTTTATTGTTTACTATCCCCCTGCTGATCCGGGGTAGTAGAATTGGCCCGACGTGTCCTCACTATGTATCGTAAAAGGCGACTAAGTAGAGGCAACCTGTTTGCCGTGGGTTGCGTCCCGTGTCGGGGGAGAAAAGGATCCTGGTAGTTGAGCAGAGGCTTTCCAATGCAATACACTACTATGGCCTCTACTTCTTCTAGACGGGTGGTCGGGATGGGCCCGGTCTCGATAAATCGGCTGGTCACGCCGAGCCCTATGAAGTCTTTATTTCCTCGCTCACTTCATTTCTCTTTCTTCTTGTATCTCTCTTGATACCACCGTTGCCCCTACAGTCTATCCCTTTAGCTTTACCTTTTCCAAGTCTTGGAAGACTTCCTAGAAGGCGGTGGCTTACGGGTCAATCGGGAGGTAATTTTACCAACCGAGTATAACATCTGTGTATCCCTGACACTTGAAAAGTGTCCCCTTGTTGGGCTCCATGGTGGGCGGGGAGCACGGGTGCTGAATTTTAAACAAACATGGAAAATTAAAAAAATAAATCAAAACAAACGAACGAAAACCCTATCTGACTCGGATGACAAACCATGCAGTGTGGAGTCATTTCCACGCTTCAAGGTTATACAGTCCAAAGATGCTTCAAAACCGCTTGCCGCACTCTCTCCGTTTGTGATTGAAAAGACATTTACGGGATCGATCGGCACACCAAAAAGTGTTAAAAAATTGAAATCGGGCTGCCTTCTTGTTGAGTGTGAGCGACTAGGTCAAACAGAAAATATCCGGAAAAAGAAAACTTTCTTCGATATTCCAGTAACCTCATTCGCCCATACAACACTCTATACGTCCAAAGGCGTGATTCGCTGTCGTGACTTGGCCGGAGTCGGGGACGCAGACATCATTGAAGGGATGAAAAACGCATTAAACGTAACAACAATCTGCAGCACACCAACACCACTGTACTTACCGTCAACAAACCAGCAGTACCCAGAGTGGTCAAGGTTGGCTTTTTGCAAGTGAAGGTTGAGATATACATTCCGAACCCCCTTCGATGCTATAAGTGTCAGAAATGTGGCCATCATGAAGACCGATGCTCAAAAAGCCAAATATATGGCCGATGCGGATACCATTTTCATCAGGAGTCCGAGTGTAATGCAACTCGGTATTGTGACAACTGTGGAAAGGAGCACTACGCCAGTTCCAAGGATTGTGATACCTGGAAACAGGAGAAAGAAATACAGAGGGTAAAGTACACATCTAACATTAGCTATCCAGAGGCCAGAAAACTACACATCTAACATTAGCTATCCAGAGGCCAGAAAACTTGTACTGGCAAAATCATCCCTTTCTGGCCCATCCTTCTCCACTATAGTGAAAAACAATCCCAAAACAACGAAGGACGCTCAAACTCAGACAGACCCACCCGATTAACCATCAAGCTCTAACACACCCCATTACCAAGCACAGAAAAACACGGCATCTACTCAAACAACTTTCAGTAATACCCCACCGCCGAAATCACCAAGGAGTAAAAACAGATCTCAAGGAAATAGGTAGCAAAAGGGGTCAGATGACCCTATTAAACAAACTCTATAATAGGTTTGGAGACATTGAGAGCATGGATGCAGAAGAAACTGCTCCATGTGCTCAAGGTGGCTACAGACCTACCAACAAAATAATCACCCCCGTACTTCCTCCAGACAAATAACCACACAGATTGCCTCCGTGAAAGGTCTAACCTAGCTACATGATCTCTACTTTAAACTTATCATGAAGAACAAGATCATACCATGGAACTGTCGAGGACTTAAAACTAATTAAGATGATTTTCTTCTGCTCCTAAATGAACACGATCCTGCAGTACTATACCTGCAGGAAACATTCTTTAAAGATACGGACAACATCACACTTAAAAATTACTCCCTTTTTAACACCTACTTTACAAATGGTGAGTTTCTGTTGCTGTGAACAGTAGGGCTCCTCAAAACGTCATCCCTTTAAACACAAATTTGCAAGCGATTGCTGTAAGTGTGTACTCAACACCGAGTGATTACCTTTTGTTCTATTTATATATCACCAAACACCAACCTAGTACCAAACGAATTAGACAACCTTGTTCAACATCTTCCCGCGCCATTTGTTTTACTCGGGGATTTTAATGCCCATAACATTTTATGGGGATCAAATCACATAAGTGACAGAGGACAAAAAGTAGAAGACTTCATTTCTAGACACGACTGGTGTATACAACACCAGATCTCCGACGCACTTACACCCAGGAACTTGTACATACACGTGCATCGATTTGACAATTTGTTCTCTTTCGCTGCTTTTGGACTATGATTGGAAGGTCTCTGATGACCTTCACAGCAATGATCACTTTCCAGTTTCCCTTGAAAATATTAACTCTACAATTGATGACGCAATTCCATAATGGAATTTAAGGAAGGCCGACTGGGCTAAGATTGAAACACTCTGTAAAACTAGGCTGAAGGAGGATACCCTTTGTAACGTTAATGATCCTATTTAACATTTTACTTCTATTTCAATCGAAATTACATAGAATCCATTCCCAAGTGCTCATCAAACTGTAAAGGAACCCCAAAACCTTGGGTCACTAAAGAATGTAAAGAAGCCATTAGACAACACCGAGAAAATTTAACAATCATCCGACGCCCGAAAATTTAAGTAAATACCGTATTCTCAGGGACAAAGCTCGCCGCACAATCAAAGAAAGCGATCGAGCATCATGGAAGAAATATGTTTCTTCTTTAAACTCTCGTTTCTCTATAAGGAAAGTATGGGACACAATCCGCAAAATAAATGGAAAGAGAAAACATAATCCTCTCCGACATCTGAAACTGAACATTAAAAGTTTTAGTTCAAAACGAGAGATTACAAATATTTCTGCTGACAGTTTCCCTAAAAATTCCTCATCATCTTGTTATTAAGAAGCCTTCCAAAGATTAAAAAATCAAAAAGAAAGGTCACGTCTAAAATTCACATCTGACAACTATGAAAGTTATAACCAACTGTTCTCACTATTGGACCTTATAGAAGCTTTAGACAAGGCCCATGATACATCTGCTGGGCCTGACGAAATACATTACCAGTTTCTGAAACACCTTCTAGAATCATCGTTAACATCTATTTTGGAAATCTTCAATGACTTGTGGATTACTGGTAATGTACCTAAGATTTGGAAAGAAGCAATAGTAATACCAGTTCCCAAACCAGGTAAAGATGGAGCAGATCCTACGAACTATCGACCCATTCCACTGACGAGCTGCGTGTGCAAAACAATGGAACGAATGATCAATTCTCGGCTTGTATGGCACTTGGAAACCAACAATTTAATATCTCCTTTCCAAAGTGACTTTCGATATGGACGTAGCACCAATGATCATCTGGTTAGACTGGAAACATGTATTTGCGACGCTTTTATCAAGAAGGAACACTTAGTAGCGGTTTTCTTTGACTTAGAAAAGGTCTATGACACTACATTGAAGTACGGAATACTAAATGACCTGCACGATCCGGGTCTAAAAGGCCGGCTGCCCTATTTCATATCAAACTTTCTCTCAGACAGAATTCAAGGTACGAGTGGGCTTCACCCTCTCTGATATGCAGGAGCAAGAGATGGGTGTGCACCAGGGCAGTATTTTATCTGTGACGCTTTTCAACTTGAAAATCAATAGTATCACCAAGTGTTTGGCTCCTGGTGTGGATTGTTCCTTACACGTTGATGATTTTCTAATATGTTATCGATCAAAATACATGCATACAATTGCAAGACAACTACAGCAAAATATCAACAAGATTCAAAATTGGGCCAGTACTGACGGTTTCAAATTCTCGAAATCAAAAATGGCATGTATGCATTTCTGTCAGTTACGAAGACATCATGATGAACCTAAACTCATGCTGGACGGAACACCTATTGCAGTTGTTGAGGAAACAAAGTTTTTAGGTATTATCTTCGATAGAAAACTGACTTTTATTCCACACCTAAATAACATGAAAGCTAAATGCTTGAAATCTCTAGATCTACTTAACGTAGTAGCGCACATTGACTGGGTGCGGATAGAAAAGTCATCCTTAATTTATATAGAACATTTATTCGCTCGAAACTAGACTATGGTTGCGTTGTCTATGGTTCAGCTAGGAAGTCCTATTTGAAGATGCTTGACCCAATTCATCATCAATGAATAAGACTCGCTCTGGAAGCATTTAAGACATCCCCGTGTGAAAGCCTTCTCGCTGCAGCGAACGAGCCACCTTTATCACATCGTAGAGAAATGCTTGCCGCACAGTATGCTCGCAAATTAAGATCAAACCCTCTGAACCCCGCTTTTTCGGTTGTTTTTCAACCGAAACACAAAAGCGTATACAAAAATAAGCCAAACGCCATACCTTCCTTTGGCATTAAAATATCATCCAGCCTTGACAGTACCAAAATCGATCTTTCTAAAATTCAGAAAACGTCCATTTCCGAAACACCTCCCTGGCTACTTAAACAACCAAAAGTAGGGAGGAGGTTGTTGTTGTTTTCGTTGTAGGGTTAACGCCATTTTTCAGCACACGATAGGCTATACATGGCGGCCAGCATTAATGGTGGCGGAAGAAACCGGGAAATACCCGGAAAGAACCACCGACCCACGAGAATAGGAAGGGGGTAGTCATTGCAAGAATTAGAATTGGTCATATTTATATAACCCATTCCCACATGCTAAAATGAGAAGACCCACCAGAGTGCGTTTCTTGCAATGAAGCATTCACTGTTAAGCACTTTATGATGGAGTGTTTCGATCTGCAACCTACGCGTGATCAGTACTACAATGTGCATGACATGAAGAGACTTTTTTGATACAATAAACGTGACTTATATTACAGAATTCCTGAAGGAAGAAAACATTTATTCAAAGCTATAACTTTTATGCTATCACCTTGAGCAGTTCTGTGTCTTGTATATACCGTCCCTTATTTTCAATACCTTTTCATTTGTCTTCATTAACATACAGTATTTACATTCTCCGTTGATCGGGAAGCTTTATTTGTTACCGTTACCATCTTATCCTTTTACTTTCAACTCTTTGGTTTCATATCGCTGGTCGATACGAAACCTTTTACCACTTTTAACTGATCCTACATATAACCTTTTGTATGGCGCTAAATAGCCTAACAGTGCTGGTGCGCCGTAAAAATATTTTCAATCATATTGTTTAATAAATTTAAAACAAAAGATGTTCTTCACATTTTCATCATTCTTACGATGAAACAATTTGTGATTCCGTCATTTGTGTTTTTTCGTTTGCTTCTTCAGGACAATCCAGCAAGTTAAATTTCCAGGAATAAGTTATAAATAGGCGCTTACGTCATTTTCGGTTGGCCAATGAGAGTGCAGTATAGCATTCAGCTAGATTTGGGCCATATCGAGCGGTAGCGTGTGAAAATGGTTTGGCATTCCTTAAAGGTATGATATTAAGTCAAACTTTGGATAGATATAGAGAGTGGAATGTTTGACCTAAATATCGGTACCAAATTTATTAAGCTACGCAGAGCGTAGCTTGAAATATCAGCGTTTATTCTTAAATGGGTCGCGTGAGAAAGGAGAGAGGTGTCCTCCCTTGTAGTTATTATATAGTACATGCATGACTGGTAATTTTAAGCAACGATACGACCCCTGTGGTCCTGAGTCTGATACCGAAGACTGAATTCGATGGTAATATATTATTCGTTACTGAATTAATATTATAGTGCGTTTCAAACTTTTATTACGTTTTAGTTTCGTAATATGGTCAGGATTGTTGTCGTAAGAAATGGATTTCATATCGGTATTTTGAAGACTGAATGAACCAAAACCATAATAAAATTGTCCGTCACTGGTCCGACGTCAGTATTTTCTGCTAGGTTCCACATTTGTTTGAGATTCATCATTACTTTAAAAATCAATAATATAATTATCCCCAACCGAAAGTCCGAGCTTCTTGGGTATTTCCCTTTAGGCAATACACACATGGACGAAATCTAATTCCATATGTACCTTCTACATTCAGTCAAACATAGTAAATACAAACAGAAAAAACCGACAACCTTCATGTCAACAATTTTTTTGTTTTAATTACAACGCTTGATTCCCCCAGCGCCATCTACGCTGGAGTCTAGAGTCGACGTGAAACAAAATATCACGGATAAAGTATGTCACAAGTATAACTTGATCAAAATACAAGAATAATGTTGGCACCAAGGACAATTACCGATTGAGGACGCAAAAGCAGTTACATGGAAGAATAAAAGAAATTTAAGTAGAAGAAAAAAAATGTAATTACAGAATGGTCAGTCAACCTTTATGAACATTGCCTTGTAAATAATTCCACAAGGTAGACGGTCATGACATGGAACTGAATGTAAGAACTTGACACCTATACAAAAGCATAAATAATCGTAGGAGGAGAAAATGAAATAGAAATATATTTACTAAAAATGATATATACAACAGCTTATAAATGTTAAATTTTAAGCAGTCAGCAAACCTGCGTTGGAAAGAAAAGTTGGTGGTTAAAAATTACAAGGTGTATAACATACTGCATTGAAACCAAACATTTTTTCTGGAGAAATTAAAATAGTGAAAAGTGGCAGATTCGTATAGAAGATGTTCAGGAAACACTAAAATGAAATTGAAATATTGTGAAGAAAAGTAAAACAGGAAAATTTGGTTTAAAAAGTCATAAATATCTAGCATCTACAGTGAAATATGAAGGTGAGGGAAAATAATAAAAACAGTAATTGACAGAAAAATAACTGAAATGATTAGGCAAAATTTAAATGTTTGCAAAAAATTCAAAAGTATTTAACATCGAAATGAAACCTTTGCAAGCTGGAGAAAAACTGTGTAATATCTAGCATGAGAGTTAGGAAATAACGCAAAATTTTGGTAAACTGCAATAGTATGTTCTGGAACTGCAGTTTAGACAATGTTGTTTCACAAAGTCAGTACATTTATTTATTATTAGGCCGAAAGGAGTCGGATGATAACAAAACTGAACAGAACTTACAAAAAACCCCAAAATCAAATTAAAGATCATGATCATGATTGGTGTTGAAATATAAAACAATTATATAGTCTAAGATGAAACATAAACAGTGAGTAAAGAAAATACATGGCGTGCCAGAAAGTCATTGGGTGAAGAATTGTCAAAATGTTAGACATAAAAGAATATCATTTATGCAAATGTGTCTGAAATGTATTATGACTGTATTGTATAAGGTAGTATGGTAAAGTGAAGTTATAGTTGGAATGTCCTTGATGAAAGGAAATGTGGCTGAAATAGCATCACAATTCGACTTTGGCGAGGGGAGAATGATGTAACAAATATGAACTGTTTACAAGGGTGTAACATTCTTTTCTCTTCACAGGTATTTGTGAAAGTCTGCCATCCTTTTGTAAGCAAGCGTTGACTTTGAATGGACATCCCTTTTGCAATGAAATAACATAATCTTTTTTTTTTAAATGTGGATATCATTCCAACGAAGTCAGTAAATAGCAGTTGTAATTCTGATCAGTAAAGATATACAGTGTTCGTGTTAGCTGCAAGATCGACTCGAATATTGAACAATCTGATTTTGGGTCACAAACAGGTCATTTGTCGTCCTTCCTGACGTTTCTGCAACTTGAAATAGGAAAAGTTTGTGTTGCAAGTGAACCATTTTTTTTTATCTTGATAGTGAAGTTGTCAATGGAAAGAATGTATTTGATTGTAGTTGAAAATTTCTCTATACTTTTTACCTGTCCCTGAAAGGTATAGTTTGAAAGAAAAGGATCAAGTGGACTAATTGGCAGTTATCATTGGCAGTCAATTTTGTGCTCATGAAGATGCCATTAGAAGGCAGACCCATCTGAATGTTTATCAGGACGTTTGAATCGGAAGGTAGACTCAATGATTTTTTATATTAGTTATCGTGCTCATAAATAAAAGATGATAAAAATGATGTTAGTTAATATAGCATAAGACCCTGCAGTGCTATCATTGCCAATGTATGAAAAACAATTAAAATCTGGTTTGTATTAATAAATGTCTAATGTGTAATTTCTTGGAGCTTGAATGTACAGTTCAAGTATGTGCAACGTTCTCCAGGACGCGGGCTGGAAAAGCGATTGTTAAAGTCTCACACTATGATGTAAATAAGTGGATAAAACCAGAGCGCGGACCGTAGCTTGTACTTGTCTGGTTTAGGGTTTCACGACACATCAGCACAACACTGGTTATATAAGTGCAGATTAAATCTCAGTATCTAAAATATGACATAAATCAGCATGTTCGTCATGTTAGGAAAAATACGTGGAATGAAAACTCTTCAAACAATCACAAGAACTTCAAACCTACCATTGGAGTGTATCATATGAAGGGTAGATTTGTTAGTTTATACAGCACATACTATGTCATACTTGTCTCTTTTCCAAACAAATCTGCACATATAAAAGGAAATTAAGCTAACTATATACAAATATTTCATATAATTCACTCGTCTTTTCCACCATTGGATACAAACTATTAGTACAGACGTACTAGTCTTGCTCCTTTCTTTTTACAGCCTTGGTAAAGATTTCTGCTGTTTATTTTTATCTTTATTTAACCACATTTTTGGCGCAATGTTCATTTATTTCATTTTCAACAAGACTTATTTTGCATGCAAGCTCCGCCTTGTATTGTCGAAAGGCACTTTACATAGTCGGACACAGGGCTGCGTCAGCCCTCTCATGTAATGATTCCTATTTTGTTACAAAAACAATGTATTGCAATTTTTCCTCATGCCGAAAAACCATGTTTGATGCTCTGAAGTGAGTTTATCGCCTCAGTGTTTATTTTCCCAGCTTTGAAACCAATATCATACGTGACTTTCAACGGCGACCCTGCTTGTTCTCCATGAAAACAACCCAGTACAGATATCATCTTTGATATATGAGGATATCTGGTAACAATATATTCACTTCCACACCACTGACCTATACGTTGTCCCTCCTTAAATTCTGGAAGGTAATCAGCGTGGAATAATGATCCAGCTCATTTAACAGGTTAGACACCAGAAGTTGTCCTTGTCATAAAAAACTGTTTTCTCTGCTAAGCATATAGAATGAAAAATAAATACCATCAAGGCCGTGATTTGTGCTCCTATGTTTCATTGTATGCAACTTCCTTCGAAGATGTTACTCCAAACTCTTTCAGTCGCGAATGGAGTTCAAATCTTTCTGAGAAAGATCGAAAATGCTAGTCCTCTGGCGTTTATTTTACATACAGATTGAGCAACGACCTTCCCATCAACTTTGCTTTGAAGCCATTCCCATTTCCACACTTTTTTCAAACCTGTACCCCAATCTTTTTCTTCGTGTTTCTAACTTAAATTCGAGACGTTATGTTTTGTAAGCATGCTTTTTCTTTCCATTTCCATTAGTTTCCTTTACGCGATGATTAGACGAGTGGAAACTTTTGACCAATCTGAATATATATTATAGAAGATATTATTCTCAAATGCTTATTGTTAACATATCTTTGTTAATTTCCATAAACCTGCGATAGAAGGACTTATCAATTACATCATCAGCAAAACTAAAATTGTTAACAAATGACGCATTTAGTGTTAAATGTAACCATACGTGACACTAACCAAGTTTACGATTTAACACGTCTATGTATATGTTAAGTATCCAAGGAGAAAAAACACCTACCTGCCTCTACCCTTTGGTTACATGGAAGGAGCTGGATACTATACGTCCCCAATGTTCATAGTACAAATGTTTGCCATACCAGTTAACTAAAATATGAACTAAGCAGACGGGTATTTGAATATCAATCAGCCTTTTAAAGATTGTCCAATGATTGACCCTATTAAATACCTTACTAGCGTCTAAAAACATGCAAATACAGGGCTGTCGTGTTCTGCATAATAGTTGACAGTTTCCGTAAAGGCATAGAGGAATAAATCTGTTGAATGTTGCTCTTTGACAACCAAACTGATTATCAGAGATTGTGATTTCGCAACATTGTAGTATAATACTTTAAAATATTTTTTAAATAGTTGTCGTAAGAAAGTTATGTCTATATTTATATTTGTCCGTCAGGTTGCTACTTTTGCTTTTCAATAGCAGGATAATTGTAACTTTATTAAATCATCTGAAAAAAGTTGTGTACAAACACACAATCAGATAAAATCATCAAAATTGACATAAAGTCTACTGTCTGAAAATTGTAAAAGTTCCACGTACAAAAAAAATGATCCTGGATTTACTTCCTTTTTGTTTTGCTATTGCACGTTTGACCTCAGATAATGTGATCAGTTTACTATGACTAGAAGGGGCCTTCAGTGCTGGAAGAACACAATCCTTAGTAGTGAAGGGAGGGCGATTTAGCCTCACGTAGACTTCTATGCTATAAAGGGTCCTCAAATGGGAATTTAACTTGGAGCAGATTGGGCCTGTCTAGGCTCAAGGGGAATTGAACATGGGGAATGTAGACTCGGCCTGTCTAGGTCCAATAGGAATGGGAGAGAGGTGACGTCACGATACTGGACGCAGGCAACAGTGTTGCAAGTGGCTGACCTTAGTCGGGCGGTACAGTGTGGCAAGGGGTTGACTTGAATACCCACTACGCTAGGGACAAATAGAGACATAGACAGAGGACACAAACTTAGATTTATGAACATAAATCTATTGAACAAAAAACATCAATCAAAATTTTTT
This sequence comes from Megalonaias nervosa, assembly GCA_016617855.1. Lineage (NCBI taxonomy): Eukaryota > Metazoa > Mollusca > Bivalvia > Unionida > Unionidae > Megalonaias > Megalonaias nervosa. Next base: position 15,287 of record JAECUM010002887.1, read on the forward strand.
TAGACAAGAGAGAATATATATCTTTTCGAGACTATGGAGTGGCCCTGAAAAGGTCCTTCGTTTCTTTGTTTTTTTTTAACACCATTCAGTTAACATAGAGGTCATCGCACGGATTTTTTTCTCTTCCTCAAACTTCGTCTGATCTCTGGGCCGTAGATTAAGACTCTCTTCAGACAACCTTGCCTCTCCACATAGATTCTTAGTTTCCAAAGGATTGTATAAGTCATCTGGATAATTGTCCAAGATGATTTGACATACATGGGATAGTCCGGGTTGAACAGCATCGACGATAGGAAGGTAGAAGATTCTATGTTAGTCCACATCTTGTGACGAGAACAGATGAAGGGAATGAGGTGAACCGTGGTTATTTATAGTGGAAGAGCGGATCGAAACGGATTGAGTTCCTTCACCAATCCTAATACGCATTACAAAATTCAGTCAGAGTGCGGAGTCTGTCTTTCAATCCGAAGAGAGCTGCCTGCGACGTCACATTCCCTATATAGGTGCGCTAGCGTCTGTGTGCAGTGAATCAATGAGACAGGGTTAGAACATGATGGAAACTAAGAAGACGATGAATTGGGGTGCACTGGCCGTGAAGACGAGAAGTGATGGCATAGCAGCCGCTACCAAAGCAAACACGGTCCTACTTCCAGAAGAAATTGCTTTTAATTGGGATTTAGTGGATTTCTCTCTTCTTCACAAGAATTTGTTCCGGAACCAGCACCTTCACCACCTTCTTCCTTGCCGTACGTTGAGGATTGTAAACAGAAACAGAAAGAATTGGAGAAATATTTGCAACAGCATAAAAAAGAAGCAGAACAAGCTTTTCTCATTCAACAGCAACAGCGAGAAGAAGAGGGAAGAATAAAACGACAGCAAGAAGAAGCAGAGAAGAAACAAGATCTAGGAGAGAAGGACAGTGAAAGTCAAACGGTGCTGTATTCTTAGACATTTTGGCAGAGTTAAGGAGTCGAAAACAAATGTATCAGACTCCTTTAATACGACCCAAGAGAAAAAAAAAACCCTTCCTGAGCCAAAGAGTCCAATCTTGTCCACACACCTACTACGCCTGAGATACCAACCCTAGTGATCTCTACCAAATCATCGACAGTAGCAGTTCCAGAAGTAGGCCTTGGCCGTGGCAAAGGGATAAGGCAGTTAAAGCTCATTACTTCCCATTCCTGAATTTGTTTTTTACAAAGCATAAAAATAAAGACCCAACGGCCGTTTTCAGGGCCACCCACCTCTCTCGAAAAGAGACTACTCAGGGTTTGTCAAAATCAATTAAAACTCAAATCCCTTTTTTCCCGTGATGGACGTGTGTGCGTGCGTGACTGTAGGTTCTTATTATAAAAATCAAAACCAAGAGACACTTACGTTTTCTTTCTGGTATATTCTCTGGTACAAATCTACAATCCAATCTCACAACACATCACTTTTAAAAGTACATTTTTCTTATTTGTTTTTTCACTCTCTCTTTTTTCAATCTCTTCACTGTCACAGGTTTTTCTTCTTCTTCCTCACTTTCCTCTTGTCTTCTTTTCTTCTCTTTCTGGACGTGTCTGGGTTCTTCCTTTTCGGAGGGTACTTTGTCTTCCTATTCTGAACCACTCTCTTCCTTCTGCTCCTGTTGTTTCTTAGGGCAGTCTGAAGACCAATGTCCTTTCTCTTGACAATGATAACAGGTATCTTGACTTTTGTCTCTTTTGAATCTTATCTTGCCTTTTTGACGTTGTGGACATTCAGAAGACCAATGCCCTTTCTTCTGACAGATATCGCAAGTATCTTGACTTTTATCTCGAAAGGAGGGGGAGTAGTCCGTCGGCGTCTTTGAAGAAAATCTATGACACCTCGCAAAGCTCTAATCAGAAGTTCGATCTCTGTTAGCTCTTCCATCTTTCTGGTAGGATTGAGAGTGAAATCAATACTTTCAGGGGAGACATTGACCCTTTATATAAGGAAGACACTGGCCTTACATTGATATATAGGGGAACATGGCGTTTAAAATGTAGTCATTTGACTTTTTGCAATCAAGATGAAACGATCGCACCATTTCGTGAAGAAAGGAGAAGAAGGTAAAAGGCAGAAATGTGGCCTATCGCCTCGCACAGTTGCTGAAGTCTTGGCTCAAATCCGCGCCAGCGATTTGGAAGATCACATGAGTGAGCCAGAATCCGGACCTAGAGTGTCTTCGTCAAACCAAAGTCCACCAACAGTAACCCCTGAAAAGTACTACCACATTCGAGAGACCGCTAAACGCTTCTCTAGAAAATTTAGAACCACGGCCTACACGTACACGTACACGGTGAAGTTTAAAGATTTCAAGTCCGACGTACCGTTGGAGAAAGCAGAGGAGTTCATCACAGAAGACGATTGCTTGACATTTTCCATTCATCACGACAGTCCCCCGTTTGGATCGAGTTTATCAGGCCAGCAGAATAGACACCTTCCAAAGTCAATTACAAGATTCAACACGTGCAGCAGTCCAACGATAAGTTTCACATCACCGATGGAAAAACGACACTCTATATGGTCAACGATTCTCTTGCCAAAGGGACCGGACAACGTGGAAAAGTGTTATTGGTGGACGACCTTCGCAGAACCAAATAGAGCCTCGTCCGAATTAACAACACTCAAGACGTGTTTAGCCCGAGCTATCGTGGTGAGACAAACGTATGCCGACAAGAACGACACGACAGAATGGAAAAGAGCCTGGAAAACTATTCGACAATCGGACCCAGCCAAACAACAAAGAGAAGCAGAACTCCTGTTGCAGCAAGCTGACTTATCCAAAAACACACCCTGTGGCATTCCTGAAATGCAAAAATTGCAAGACGTCTTGGTTACACGCTACACCTTGAAAGTACACCTTCAAGAAGTGCGCGGACCTCTGTTGTTTCGGGGCAAAAATTTCAAAGACGGAAAATACATTCACGTCTATCATCACGATGAACATTTCGATGCCATTACTAGTATCACCGGATTCCTGGGATACAGTTATTATTGTGAGAAATGTGACTATAGTTATAACAATCGAGAGTAACACAACCATTGTGGATCGCAATGTGAATGATGTTTGGCCTCTAAACCCTGTCTTGACCAAGGACAACAACGGGTGCTTTGCCCAACTTGTCAGCGCAATTTGTCAGCCCTACCTGTTACCAACAACATCTGAAGACGCAAGGTTCAGAACATAACAGTGCTTGTCAACTCCTGAGATTTGTGTCCTACTTGTGGACAGGTCATACGTAGCAACAATGCCAAGGCACACCTATGTGCAGGAAAGAAATGATGTCACAGTCGTCACCAAATCGTAGACTTGGAACACGAATTCTTCATTCAAAAATACCAACCCCAAGAGGAGGAGGAAGAAGATGACCAGAAGGAGAAAGGAAATTTCATTTCTTAGATTTCGAATGCATGCAAGAGACCGGCATTCACATTCCTCATTTCTGTGTGGTTCATCGAGCGCGCGAGAAGTACATCCAAGAGCCTAACTTTAGTCATTGAGGACGTGAACAATTCTTTCGAGGACCTAACATGCTGGCCGATTTCGCTCAGTGGATCTTAGACCCCATCGACGAAACGTGGAGCCTAGAGGTTATCGAACATTACGGAGATTGTCATCGCTATGCCACGGTGATGGTTCACAATTTCTGGGAATACGATGGGCAATTTCTTCTAAAATACTATACGGAACAAAGCAACGAAAGTCCTAAAGTGACTTTGAACGGAGCCAAAATCATCTCCATGCAAGTGGGATAAGTGCAGTTTATAGATTAGATGAGTTGCTTGGCCATGCCATTGAGCAGAATGCTTAAAACGTTTGGAATTACAAAAATGGCCAAAGGCTATTTTTCCTCACTTTTTCAATACCGAAACCAATCAACACGCCGTTCCACCCAATTTGCTTGATGCTCACTACTACGACCCCGACAAGATGTGCACCGAACAACGAGAAGCTTTCTACGCTTGGTACCACAGTCACGCCTCGGACCTCTTCGACTTTCAGGGAGAAATGTTAAAGTATTGTCTTTCCGACGTGGACATTTTACGGCGATGATGTGGAAAATTTCTTGAAATGTTCATGAAACACGGAGGGATCGTCCTTTTGAAAAAAGCCTGCACCATTTCAAAAGCGTGTTCCTTAGTGTACCGCAAAGGATTTATGCCCGAAAACACCCTGGCTGTCATCCACCCTCAAACGACCAAATTTGTCAAAGGTCAATACTCGGTCAAGCCCTACGCTGGCTACATTACTTGTGCGACAAGGAGAACAAATGGATCCTAAACGCCCGAAACGGAGGAGGTGGAAAGGTCAACGGAACGTATTCGGTGGATGGTTGGGACGTAGAAAACCCCAAGATCATGTACAAGTTTAAAGGTTGCTTATTTCGCGGATGTCTCATCTGCTAATCTCAACGTGACACTAAAAATCAGTTTTTACAACGTACCATGGAAGACTTGTACGAAGCCACTTGTCAGCGTCGCTTAAAGTTAGAACAGAAAGGATACCAAGTGTTGGAAATGTGGGAATACGAGTATGATCGCTGTTTGAAAACCGATCCCGAGTTTAAATGCATCGTGGAAAGTTACAAGTTGGTGGACTCTCTGAACCCGTGGGACAGTTTGTACGGAGGACAGACGAATGCCACCTGTTTGCTGTACCACGCCGATGAGGAGAAAGGAGAAGAAATCAAATACTTGGACGTGTGTTCGCTGTATTCTTATGTGTTCAAATATCGTCACTTTGCCGCAGGGCACCCACAATTGCTGACGGAACACATCGACCTGGTCAACATTCGAGAATACGAAGGATTTATTAAATGTAAAGTCTTGCCTCCCAAGAACTTGTACCATCCAGTTTTACTTCACCATTGCCAAGGAAAACTGATGTTTCCTTTGTGCGGTAGTTTTGCCGAAACGTGCAACCAAGAACAACTTTGTCATCACACCCAGGAAGAAAGCACCTTGACAGAAACGTGGATCAGCGTGGAATTGTTTAAAGCTCTGGACCTGGGACACCAATTGTTAGAAGTGTACGAAATTTACCACTTTCAGAATAATACCACAAGGGCGACCAGACTCAGGCATTTTCGCAGACTACAAGGATGTCTTCTTGAAACTGAAACAAGAAGCCAGCGTCTATCCTTCGTGGTGTCAGACTCCCGAAGACCAAAAGAAATTCAAAGAGAAATACTTGGAGCAGGAAGGCATCATTTTAGACCACGTAGAGAAAAACGAAGGAATGCGATTGTTTGCCAAAGTGATGTTAAATTGTTTGTGGGGCAAATGGCACAACGACAGTGTTTACCCAAGACGTAGTATTTCTCCGATCCATCCCGCTACTTCCAGATGATTCACGACAAAACCAAATACATGAAATACGTGGACGTCCTTCGTGATGACTTCATCCTAGTCAATTGCGAAGAAGAACTGGACTTTGTAGAAGCCGATGAATTTGGAAATGTCATCATTGCAGCTTACTTGACAGCCCATGCTCGCTTATAAGTATACAAAGAACTGTTAGGAGATCATGTACTGTATTTTGACACGGACAGTTGCTTCAACATCGATCGCCTTGACACCGTAACCCTGACGTCGAAGGAGACCGTTTAGAAGCCTGGACGCTCGAGCACCCGGACGACTAGATTCTAAGTTTCACCGTACTCTCATCGAAATGAGCCTGTGAAAGAAGCATATTCGTTCCCTGTGCGTTTGTCAGAATACTGCAACTGTGAAAGTCGATTCCAAACCTTCCAAGGAAAATGGCCTAAATATCTGGGAGGACCTACCCCCGATGACTTAGCCAGAGCCGGATTTATCTACATGAGCGAAGGTGATAAAGGCAAGTGCTTCAGTTGCAGTGTGTCACTTCACGAGTGGGAACAGAAAGATTCCGTTTACTTGGAACATGTTCGATGGTCTCCGCACTGTAACTACCTACCTTTAGTGGGACGACCTCAGTAATCTCTTGATGGATACTTTACAAGAGAAAATTTGTGGTTTGCCTATAGAGAGTTTGTCAAAATACAAGTGAAACGCAAACTCAAAATCATTTCTACATTTTAAACTATGTTGTTTTCCAAAGTAAAAGAAGACTGACTATGGGAGGACGCTACTTCAGTCACAATTATAAACGAGGCCATTGGCCACGACCCAGCGATTCCTGATTCTTCGAGGACACTATTTTTATTACTTCCAAAAAAAGAGGATATACAAACTTGCGACCATGCCACGACCTTTATCATTCGTGATACAACAAATTCCGCGGAAGGAAATCAATGACAGTATTCAGAATGTGGGTGATTACCAACGCTTTTTCTGAGAACTGTGTCCATCGGATTAAGGTCATCTTGTGGTGTGTGTCTTAGTGACTTCCTTTCTGGGATTTCGTTTACCAGCCGATTCATTGTGGGCTCTGTACGATCTGTACTCTGAGGTACCACCAAAACATGCTTTTCGACCTGTGCGGGAAAAACAGATTCGTCAACATTTAGACACTGAAGATGTTTACGATGTGTGTGAGCTTGTGACTTACACCCTCGCTGGAAAAGTTTGGGTTTCGAGGTTTGCACGAAAGAAGCGGCAAACTATACCCACGATTTGTGATCATAAGTTCAAACTTTCAGTGAAAAAAGTGACCTTTAAACCTGTATTAGTCATAGTACCAGAAGAACCCGACACCGAGGAAAACCACCCCATTCAGCACAGGACAATCATTGACATGGACACCCCGAAAGGCCATTCCGGGAGGACCTCTGCGTGACTGTGCCAAGTGTAGACCCTCTAAGAACATTACAAACTCTTTAGGACACCACACCTTCGTCACCAAAAATGTTGGACAGTGACTTGTTCATATTCCACATTGATTGTTTGGATGTGTATTTTATCGGTGTACTTAACCATTTGGCTTTTATGTATTTTTGTCTTTAGTGGTCAATTTTAAAAATGTTTTGAAATAAACGTGTCCGAAAAGAGTATAAAAACTCTTGTCTTGTCTGTCTTCGTTTCAAAAGTGAAATTCCTTACACTATGGCTACCTCTGCCGTCTCTGCTCCCTCTTCCACCACTTTCGAAGTCATCGACGAAAACTTAGATCGTGCCAATTGGGAGGCCTTGTATCTTCGCCATCCCTTTAACGTGTTAATTGCTGGACCGAGCGGTTCAGGCAAAACCGAATTTGTCAAACGTTTGATCGAAGATAAACATCATTTGATCGACCGTCCACCTCAACGTATCATGTGGTGTTACAAAGAGTGGCAATCGGCGTACGGCCTCCTGCGAGAGAGTCAAGACGATTCCATCGTGTTTGTGGAAGGCATTCCTGGCGAAGACGACGGGATCGTGTCTGACCCCAGTCAGACTCATCTGGTCATCTTCGACGACTTGTTAGGAGAAGACGAAGAAGAAATTAAACTGGTTTACGCGCAAAGGGCATCATCGTAATGCCAGTGTCATTTACATTACCAAAATTTGTTTCAGCAAAGTAAAGCCCATCGCACCATCAATCTCAGTGCTCATTACGTGGTGTTGTTTAAAAGCCCTAGAGATAAATCGCAAGTGCAAGTGTTATCCAAACAGTTAGGAACTCCTTGGCTGACACATGCGTACGACGATGCCACTCAAACTCCTCACGCCTATTTACTCGTGGATTTCAAACCCACGAGCCCCGATTATTTGCGATTTCGTACCCCTATGTTTCACCACTGATATCAAGACGAAGGGCCAGTCGTGTACACGTCCCCGTCGACTTAAAAAATCTATAGAAAACCTCGGACACTTTTGGACTGTCTCACACATCGTTAACATGAGATTGTGATCATTCGCTTCCTCTTAAAATGGGATCCCAATGCCCCCAAAGTCATCCCCATGAGAAAAGCCACTTCCCGACCCAAATGTACCAAGAAGAAAAAGAACAGTGGTGTCAAGACCAGGTCACAGCCTAAAAACAGAAAAGTCCCTAGAGAAATAAAAGCCTCCCCCCCCAGAAAAGTCCGCAGAAAACAGCTTCTACCGCAAGTGAGGTACGTTGGCCAGGGTACAACCTTACATTTCCAAACCACGACCTGCAGCGACGGTGGCCGTGTCTCAAGTAGCCTCAGGTTCTTCCACTTCTCCGTTGCTTGTGATGCCAGCCAAACCCAGTTCTTCCCCATTTAGTAAAAAACTGGAAACCCGTGTCTTCAGGAGAACTTCTTCAGCGGTTGACACCCTCCACCTCTTTAGCCGCTGAGGCAGCTGCTAACAAAGTACCTGCTCCCAAAATCAAAGTCCAAGTGAGATCGAGCTTTTTACAGACTTTACTGGATTATGCAAGCAAGAACTGTCCCGATTTAGTCCTTTGCAAACCCCTTCACGACGCATGATGCTTGTGATCAAGTTGATACGACGTAAAGACAATCAGTGGCGACGCATTCCACTATAAAAAAAGACCCGGGGAAAACGATGGGTATCAGTGTGTTTGTGCTCCTGAACGCCAAAAGATGTCTCCTAAAAGAAGTGCACACCACCACCATCGTCGTTCTCCTGTCCAAAAAGGAAAAGGAGAAAGAAAAGGACAGTCGTTGTTTGACCCCGCATCCGAAAAAGCGCTTAGCCAAGCATCGACGTCTACTCCATAAAAGACCCCATGGTCCAAAGTAAAAGAGGAGGAAGCAAAGAGGAAGATTTTTTGGCACTGGAATGGTAGAACATATACTCAAACAGTTCTATCAAACGTTATCTAAAAATACATCCCCAAAAAATAAGATAAAATGACGCATGTCAAGCAATGGACGTTAGTGTATTTTTTGCTCCTGAACCCCAAACGATGTCCCCTAAAAGAAGTGCACACCACCACCATCGTCGTTCTCCGGTCCAAAAAGGAAAGGAAAAAGAAAAGGACAGTCTCGTCGTTTGACCCGGCATCGAAAAAACGCTTAGTCAAGCATCGACGTCTACCCCAGAAAAGACACAGTCGTCCAAAGAAAAGAGGAGCAACCAAAGGGGAGGATTGTTTGGCGATATAGAAAAAAGTCGTCACATTTTTTACGAAGCGATGGTCAAAGACATCAAAAAGACTGGTTACAAACCCTTCGACCTACTCCAAAAAAATAAGATAAAAGGGCGTGGGTCAAGTCATCGACGTGAGTGTATTTTTTGTGTGTGCACCGGAACAAACAAAGATGTCACCCCCGCAGAAGCCATCCCTCTTTTACATCCAAAAGAAAGAAAGGAAAGGACTGCCTCCTCGTTTAGCCAAACATTGGGACGTCTTGTCCGTCCTGTCCGAAGCCATGCGAAAACAAATCATCCAAACCGCCTCTAAGGACGTCGTCGATACCGTGGGAGAATGTTGCCTGAATGTCTTGAAAGGAACGATACCTTTGTCTCAACATCAGAAATAATGCTTAGCCAAGCATCGACACGTTCTTCGCCAAATGGTCCAAAAGAAAATACCCATCCGTCAAAAGAAAAAGATGTTGGTACAACGCGGAGGATTTGTGCACCTGTTGTTACAACCCATGCTAAAATCCACATTGGTACCACTGATTACAGGATTGGTGGGAGATACGGCTTCACAACTGGCTCAAAGATATACAGGATCAAGAAGATGAAAGGGACCTCTGGAGTCAAAAGATCTCAGGCCTGACCTTTGGAATCTGATGGAAGGACGAAAACTGACTTTAGTGCGTTACAAACGATGGATGGAATGCCATCGTTTGCAAGAACAGACCCCGCATCTACCTCCCAATCCTCATTTGACCGAGATGTCCCAGTTACAACATGAATTGCAATCGTTGGTGGATTGCAGTGACTTGTCAGAAACGGAAAAATCGTAACGTACGGTCAATTGTTGCAACGACTACAACTCTTTCACCAGAAAGCTTTAGACGAAACAACTCGACCGACTCTGAAAGATTTTAAGACCCTGATGAAAAGTCCATCATCACCACCACCACCACCCCAGTAACCAAGAGAGCAAAAGGAGAAGAAGAGTTTCAAACTCCACCAGAAAAAGTACGCAAGTTAACACCACCAACATCCAGAATTGGTTGGATTAAAAAGATGATGGCAGTACCTTCTTCCTCATTAGAGAAAATGAAGGTGAAGATAGAAGTTAAACAAGAACTTATTACCCCTGTTCAGACATCCTCTTCCTCCTCGACACCTAATGCTAGTCTGACACGCAAATCATTACAGTCCAAGAAAATAGCACACGAAAAAAGAGTAGCATCCGTGAAGAGTAGGTGCGTTATTAAAAAGACACTACTGATGGAGAATGTGTTAAACAGCATTTTCTACGATCCATCCCATTCTACGCGTTACGGGGGAGTTAAGAAATTCTATCGTGCTGCCAAATCCCGACTGAAAAGTGTCCGTGTACATCAAGTGCAACAATGGTTACAAGAACAAGCCACGTACACCTTACACAAACCCATTCGAATAAAAGTTTTCAGAAATCGAACTCGAGTGGAGGGCATCAATCATCAATGGCAAGTCGATTTAGCCGATGTCTCTCATTTGTCCACCTACAATCGTGGCTACAAATATTTATTTTGTGTCATCGACATCTTTTCCAAATTTGTCTGGGTCGAGCCATTGACTTCCACATCGAGCACTGAGTAGTGCTAGCCCTAAAACTGGTGTTGAAACAAAGCGGTCGCCACCCTCTTCGATGGCAAATCGACAAAGGCACCGAATTTCTGAACCAAGCTTTCCAAAAAGAATTACAGAAACGAGACATTCATTTTTTCACCACCGATAATCCAGAAACCAATGCCAGCATCGTGGAACGTTTTCAACGCACCTTAAAAGAACGCATGTGGAAATATTTTACGCATCAACACACTCTCAAGTACATCAACGTCATACCTCACCTGGTAAAAGCGTACAACCAATCTTACCATCGGAGCATCGGATGTGCCCCCCAGGAAGTGACTCCCGATAAGGAATTGAGCGTCCTTGAGCGCCTGTTTGGTACTTCCCCAGATGTGGCTGTCCTCAAGTAAAGTGGAGTGTTGACGGTGGGAGATTGGGTGCGCATTGGAAAAACCAAACGCACTTTCGACAAAGGTTACTTACCCAAATGGACCACCGAATTGTTTCGTGTCACTGGAAGAGTGCGTGGATTCAACGACCAACGAAACAAAATCAAGGATGGGCAGAGTTTTGAACTAATGGATCGTTTGCATTTGGACATGTGGTTGCAAGAGAAGTATTTGCTGAACGGAGTGGATGACCGTCTAAGACTGAATCGCAACAGTACCACTTTCCATTTGATGGCTGATGCTGCCAGTTACAAAACAGTCATCGAAGAAGCCAGACTCTACGTGGGACGGGTGGAAGTATTACCTAAAGTGGGAAACGACATCAGTCACACTTTGAGCAGAAGGACCGCCAAGTATCCAAATCGAAGAGTGGAAGTGAAAACTTTCACCATGGTCGCTGGACTCTGATCCAAAATTGAAGATCATCTGTTCCATGGATAGTTACCCAAACCTTTAATCATTGACATCGTTAGCAAGGCAGCCCTCAACGGAGCCCCCAATCAAAATCTTTTCGAGTTTGAGCATTACAACGTGTCGAAGATCGAAGTCAGTCGAGTTGGCAAGACCTTGTGTATCAGACCCTTCTAACCTGATTTTGACAAGAAGATTTACTTGAGGTCGTCCTTGTCCCTGTACGAAACTACCGGACAGTAGTGAAGGCATTTCGTACGACGATTATTCAGGAGGTTACGCTTTGTGGGCTTTTGATTTCGCTCCGGACCAAGGCAGCGACGAGGGACATTTCCACCCTATAAAATCTGGTCAGCTTGCTGTGGAACTTCAGTTTCCTACAGCTCTACCCGAGACGGTGAACGTCATCTTGTATGCCGAATTCGACAATACGATAGAAATCAACAGTTTGAGAGAAGTCATTCTAGACTATTAGAAGCTATGGAAGACTGTAACCCTTCTTTGAATGGTAGAGAATCATTGAAAGTGGAATGGGAAGATATCGTGGAAGCAGAACCCAAAGGCAAAGACGAAGAGGTGATGGTCATGTTCAGATGACCAGAACAAGAAGAACATTTAGTCTCCTGTTTTGCCAAACGCCTGGCAGAAACCATTACAAAGTTAACCAAGAAAGATTGTTGTGGATGTCAAAACGATCATCCCAGTCAAATTCAACACAATCAATGCCTAATGATGAGTCAAGAGGAAAAATTGGAAGAGTATCTGGAGGACGTTTGGGGTCTCGTCTCGAAAGAAGCAGTGTTGCTTCAGTGGTGTAAAGACTTGCGTGATCATCCTTTCCCTCCACTGACTGCTCTGGAGATCCATCTCATCGAATCTCTCTTGGCTCAGAGTACGGAGACGAAGTGAAGAGACGATTACTTGACAGAGATTTTCAAGCAAAAAGTCAGGATTGAATTGATGACTTATAATTACCTGTGAAAAACAAACAAACAAACAAACAACATAACAATATGGATGCCTGGGAACTTTATTACCTTTTGAAAAATAGTTCGTACACTGCTTCTTGGAATCCTGTCGTGTGCGCAAAAGATAACTTCCTCATCGCAAACCTAAAGACCATCAAGGTTATGTCATTAACACGGACGACAGTCATCTCTCAGGAACCCACTGGGTAGCCGTTTACTTTCCCCACGATGCCTGTGTGGATTATTTTGATTCGTGTGGATTACCGCATTTGGAAGACGACATCATCGACTTTATGAGAAAAAATGCCCAGACGACACGATTGAATAATATGAAATTAAAAGCCACAGATTCCATGGTGTGTGGAAAATATTGTGTGTATTTTCTTCATCAACGCAGTCTTGGATATCCCTTAGAACATTTAGTGACTTATTTTGATCGTGACTATTGTGGAAACGACGAAAAACTAGATAGATGGTTTTGTTACCATTATGGATATCTCTTGTCTTTAGCTAGGAAACGTAGTGTACATCAAAATGACCTCCATCAGTGGAAGTCTAACTTGACTTCACAACGTTGTCAACATTGTCAAAAATGTGTTATTTGATATTGTATGAATTGATGTTATATTAAATATTAGTTGTTTGTTTGTTAACTAAAAGTTTTATTTAAAAAGATTGTGGTTTGTTTTTAAAAAAGTTTCGTTTTCATTATACATGCTCTTTGACTGCTCGCTATCCCTCACCATGAGGTAAGCTATAGCGTTCCTACCCGAAAAAAATCTTATGCATGTTTTCTATCGCGTCCGCTCTTGAGCTCTATAAAGCGTGACGATCTCCAGTCTGTCCATCCATTGTTGACTCATCAGCCTATGAAGATGCCTTCTAATTTAGCTAAACTGAACAAAGTGAATTTACATTGTATCAAGCAAGACCTGATACCCGATCCTGATAAGATTGAAAATGTGAGGATGTTAAAGGTGGCCAAAAACTTAATAGAAGAGGTGTTTAAAGACGAAATGAAGGAGCAAGAAGAATGGACTGAGAAGTACAGACTTCAGAAACATCAGAGAACAGCAGCAGCAGCAACAGCAGAAGCCAGATAGAAGCTTTGTGGACTGTCGAGTGGACACAAAAGCGTCCTCCATCCATCCGAAGAAGCAGACCCTATCCTTTCGGAAAGCCTGCAGCCAGACGGGGACGCAATCTTAGACGATTAGAGATTGCCATACCCCACAACAAAACAGCCCTTTTCACGGCTACCCAAAACAATCTAGAAAAGAGATACTATTCATTTGCCAAAATATTTGTCTGTTTTTGTGCTTGTCTGTAGGTTACAAAATAGACGTGTACCTATAAACACTTTGTTTCTCTGTCTTGTGTCGAAAGATAGAAGTGTGGCTATAAACACTTCGTTTCCCTGACTTGTAAGATAGTCTATGTGTTTTTTTATATGTAGGAGTGATAATAAAGTGCGTTTGTAGGAAAGAGTTTACGTGTTTCGTTTAGGGGGTGTTTTCCTTTACGTCCGTGCTTCAGTGATATAAATCTTAGCGTTCGTCAGTCTGGCTACCCAGCGTTCACTCGTTAATATGAGTAGACTAGCCAAACTTCCTGAACTCTAAATGCACCTGGAGTATGCCAGGCACATACTGGACGAGCTGGCCGTGGAGGCGATCCAGGAAAGTGCCAGGCTTGAAGAAGAGGAGAAGAAAAAGAAAGAAGGAGAAAAGATAAAAACGATCCTGCCTGACCTGATGTTAAGACAGGTCTGTAATGTCAAGCCAGTGGTGAGGACACCTCCACAGCCACTACCAGCACCACAGCCACTACCAGCACAGAGACCCATGGTCCATCAGATGGAGAACTGGGACGAGGAACTGGAGAGGCAGAGGCGATAGTGGGAGCCTCAGCGTCCGCAGGAGGTAAGGAGGCCACAGTATCCACGCGTGTGGAATAGAAGAAGAAGGAGGGAAGTCTTCACTATCCCTCAGAGTGAGAATTGGGATGATGAGGCCACTGAACCCCCCCCCCTCTGTACTCCCAACAACAAATGTCAATTGGGAGAATGACTGGAGCCGCCATTGTGTGTGTGGTGCCCGGCCTGGGAGGTCCCAGCGTTAACCAGCTGTATTTGGAGTTTAAAAAGAACAGCCCTTCTCAGGGCTAACCTGATCTCTAGAAAAGAGAGACTAATTAAGTTGCCCAAAAATATAATAGTGTTTGTATGTGTATTTTTTGTTTGTGTGCGCGTGTGCGTTTGTGTGTGTATGTGTGCGTGCGCGTACGTGTGTGTATGTGTGAGTGGTCGTACGTGTGTGTATTTGTGTGCGTGCGCATACGTGTGTGTGTGTATCTTTTCCCTTAACAAACCCCTTGTCCTTACACTCATGAGTGTTTTGTGTGAATGTGACGTAGTGTGACTATAAACACTAACTCCTTTGGTGATGTGATTGTAGGAAATGGTGTGTTTTGTATATAAAAACCTTCTCTACCATGTATTGATAGAAAGTATATGGTTTTATTAGTATTAGTGTGTTGTTTTGTACAAAAATTATTTTAGGTTAGCACTCTCATCACTGTGGATTGTTTGGTAGGTGATATGGGTAGTTGGTAAGATGGGATGTTTTCCTTCACGTCCGTGCTTGAGACATATAAATTGGAGCGTTCTTCATTCGCGCCATGAGACTAATTAAATAGTGCGACCATCGCACATTTAAGCGGGATTGTAGCGGCACCATTCCTACAACCCCGAACAATTAAAGCTCGATTATCGAGCATTAACCAGTCGTGCAAGCATTTCTATGCGTATGCGACTTAAATCAGTATTCAGTACAGTCATTCGCGCCATTAATTCATCATTCATTTCTCATTCAGGCAGTGGACACCGAACAGGCAGGACCGGTTTACCGGGAGCGCAATGAAAGGGCGCAGGCTGGAAAAGCAGGAAAAACGTGCTGCACATAGGACCACATAACAAAACAACAATGTGGCCATAATGCTGTAGTATGCTGCTAGAGTCGAGCGACCCCTCATTGAGTATATAATACACGCTGCTGATGTGAAGAGTTCACCGGACAGCCACAACTAATACGGATAGATGGAGGAGGCTAATAACACGGGGCAGACACCGAGGTGGGGAGTTTGCTAGTGTGAGGCCCATACCAGAAACCGGGTGGCAGTTAACCAGTGGAAACCAAATTATTTTGGCTGCACCGAAGAATGATGTTGCACCACAGAGAGTTTAATGGGATGGCGATAGACACGTGGCGGTCACCAAACGAATGGGAGGACAAAGCCAATGTTGGGTCGTCACCAGAAAAACGGATATGGAAGCCGTCATATACCGGAGCAGCCACCTAATCTACCGGATGATGCCTTAACTCCAGAGGACCAGTCGAAGAGAAGAAGATAAAAATTACGATTGCCGTAATTGCCGGAATGTATGAGGTTTTCGTTTGGGTTTTGAAAACCTCTTTTGATAATTGCTATTTTGTAACCTGATTTGATCCTTTTGCTACCACCATCAAAATGTATTCAGGGGTAATTTATGAGTGATACAAAATGATATACGAGTCATTTTGACTTAGCTGATTGGTATTGTTTCGTAACAGAAGTACACTTTGTACAAAAAATTATAACTTTGAATGTATTTTATAATGAAATTTAGTAACTTATTTGATTTGGTTAATTGCACAGGTGGCTTGCTCATTATTGGATTTTTATTAATATGTCCATTATAATTAATTGGACTTGATAAGTACGAACTGGCGTTTCATTACTCTGTCGCGCTTGCGCCTCCTGTCGAGTCCCTTGCCTCCTTTTCCTCTCTCCGACACTGGTACCATGACGGAGATGTGGAACAATTTCCACTCGTCCAAAACACCAGGTGCGCCGATGTGACGTCATATTTGCGACCAATTGCGACTGACGTTTCATTCTGCGTTGGTTGACACCTGGTACCGCGGTAGAACATTGAAAATTCAGAGTTAACTTGAGTGCGTGTTGAGTCCATTACAACTCAAGAAAGCCTTACATGCAGGTTGTTTGGGACTTTTAGTCTCACGACTTGCATGAGCTAAATTTAACAGCACTCTTTGAGTGCAGAAATGCCTAGGGGATGAGGCTTTAATTCCTTCCCCCTGGAATAAATAAACATCCCGCCGTGCAGGAATTAAACAGTGGTACATTCAGAGTTGTGCGAAAACCACTATAATCAAAATTGACTGACTGATTCGCGTCATTCAACATTGAATAACAAAAATGGCAAGCAATTACGTCGACAAAATGAATAAGTTGCAAGAAGTGGCGGATACCATAATCATGGTAGAGGATATGCTAGAAAGGTTGCAGTATGTTTCTTATAGTTCCCGCAGAGTCAACCTGGAAATCAACAATTTGAGGAAGGCAAAAGAAAGACTTAGAAGAGCTTATAAAAGATGAATAGGAAGATCAAGAGGAAAAAGAACAGATGAAAGAGTTCAATGCTAAGCTGGAAAAAAAAGAGGAGGATGAGAAGAGGAAGAAAGAGGAGAAGGAGAAAAGAAGGAGGAGGACAAAGATGAAAAAAAAAAGAAGAAAATTGTCCTGCAAAAAATGAGGTGCTGTTGAAATAGAAGAAGGGAGGAGAGAAAGTAGAAGAAAGTTAAACGGCCCTTTTTCAGGGCCATTCCATTGCCTCGAAAAGATATCTATTCTCTCTTGCCTAAAATTTTGCTTAGTCGATGTTTTGTGTAATAAATTTATGTTCATAAATCTATGTTTTTGTCCTATGTCTATGTTTCTATGTCTGTCTCTATTTGTTTTTAGAGCAGGCCCAATCTGCTCCATATTAAATTCTCGTTTGAGGCTAAAGGGCCGGGACCTTTTTTGACATAAAATTTTACGTGAGGCTAAATCGCCCCCCCCCCCTTGACTATTCTCCTTATTTGAATCGTTTGTAACACTAATGAGTAAGGCTTCAAAACGAATTTTGTCACATGTTGCATGTGATATTTTGACCTTGATTCACATCAATGCAAATTGATATCCTATTTAAAGTTGTCGTTGTACTTTGTTTAACTTCTTCCAGAATTCAAGTTGGTCTAAATTTTCACGTTGATACTACATAACAATATTCTTTCTCCATATAATTTCACTTCATCTTTTCTTCACGCATCCTCCTGAATGGTCCAAGAACAGCACTTACACGGTTGAGAAAGCACCTTATATTATTTCAATCAATTCTTAAAGTCATAATACAATAGAAAAATGATTTTATTTTGAAATAAAATCATACAACTGATATTTATGTTTAAATGCACATCTAATGCTGTAAGCTATAAAATAAGACAAGATTTAAAGCCAACACTTGTTAGTTGCAAAAGCCATCAGAGTGTACGGAATACAGCATTAACAAACTTCACATTTGACTTGTATGCTACCACAGATTCGATTGTAATTTCTGGACAAATATGGTAATCTTGTTGTATGAGTCTTGCATAACATTATTTGACATTATCAGACGACAAACTGGTTCACAGAGTGTTGACAGTTGTATCAATTTAAAAAGATATCATTTATATTTAAGAACATGGGATACGGCCATGTTTGGAACTGTGATATTATTGGGTGCAATTTTAAATTAGTGCACTCGCCAGTAAGTCCGACATTAACGATAGGCGGCGCTAAGGATACTTTAGGGGAGAACTTCGATTTCTCGTACGTTTCTAATATAAGTAATTAATTTATTTCTATATTTCATCCTGGATCCATTTTCATGAGTTTGAAATATTTATATATTCAACATTTCGTTCCTGTCCTCTAAGAAGATTTTTTGCAACTCCGAGTTTTGCGTTGGTGTCGGGATACATTGTAGCTATACAGCTGCGTTTGGGTGATCATTGGTGACGTTGTTTCACCACCTATCACCTCTTCCTTATTAATTTTTGTGTGGTCGTTGAGAGAGTCAGTTTTCTCTTCCAGGGTTCGTATACCTTTGGTGTGACATAATTCAAGTACTTTTCAAGGACTTTATCCATGTTTTTTTTCAAGAACCCCTATGCTCAGTGCCATTTAAAGGATTAGTGAGCTTCTGCCTTTTCATATAATTTGTCCGATATTTTCTCCAGATGCTGGATGCTGTTTTCAGTCCTTTGCTTC
Source organism: Megalonaias nervosa (assembly GCA_016617855.1). Taxonomy (NCBI): domain Eukaryota; kingdom Metazoa; phylum Mollusca; class Bivalvia; order Unionida; family Unionidae; genus Megalonaias; species Megalonaias nervosa. The sequence goes on from JAECUM010002887.1 coordinate 33,837, forward strand.
TTTTTCTTCAATTCCTCCAGAGCTTCACGGGTCTGTTTTAGCTGTCTGTGTAGCTGATTTGGCCTTTAAATGCTCATCCTCAAGGTTCTGTATATATCTGTGCCTAGCCAACTTGCAGGACATAAGACGTTCCTTTGAAATGTGTACATTTGCCAGGTCTCCTACTCTAATAGCATGCACACAGATAATTCCCTGGGCGATCAGGGTTTCTTTCTTCATGGTCTCCACCTCTATCTCTTTGTTGATACTAAAACCTCTTTCTACAGTGGCCAGACTATGCGATAACACAAGCAAAGGTATGCAGAACTGGCTTGAGGTCACTGTATGCATCAGCACTGCCTTCAATTGAACTCATGATAAGTTCATCCACCCGGTCCTCGGATGGACGGAATGCCAACAACCTTTCTGTTGGGATGCGGTCGAGCAGCATTTGAAACTGCTGAAGGACAGTATGAGGCAAATCCTCATTCAGGCTTTGGCAGCTGATCAGGTATGAAAGAAGCCTACGGAACTTAACCTTGCACTTCGTCTTGTCTTCTGCCATTAATGCGGGAGAAAGGCAGGACAAGTTCCTCACTGTCGAATAGGAGATTGGACTTTTTCCCAGGATGGTTTCGACAACTTCTATGAGACACGCCTTACACTCCATCTTGAACTGTTTCTTCTGTCTCTCACTTGGCTTCAGTCCTGCTGTGTCCTCCTTCAGTTTTTCTGCGGCATACCCGATAACCACTTGATTGTAGCCCACTTTGAGGGAGGTGTCTGTGATGTTAATCTTTACCATTTTTTCATTCGAGCAATCAAGGACACTTTTCTTTATGAAGCGGCTATCAGTCCTCTCACCATCTGGTACATTGCCTGTGCGACAAATGGTATCATAGGACGATCGGTATGGAACTGGGCTAGAAAGGGCTGCAGCTGCACGGCAGTGTGCTGGAAGAAATTGAGCTTGGTCAGAAAGTATGGGTCCTGCCTCACGCACTCCACTATGGTGTTGTTTGACCTGTTGTTAGGTCTTGTCACTGTTTTTGTCTCAGCTGCCTCCACATACTTAACTATGTTTGGGAAGATCTTTATTGCCCTCTCAAAAACTGGAACATTCTCTAGCCAACGATGGGAAACAAACTTCAAGGGCCTCTGTCCTTCAGAATATTTGACAGTCTTCCGGCCTTCCTGGGGCATCTTTAAAGAGATGGTAGGCTGACGAGAGGAAACTATACCTTCCAGCCTGCCGCTGACATTCCTCTTTTAAAACTGTCGTGGACTACATGGAGGCTACACGAACCAATATTAATGAGCCTGGTTCCATGACCCCGATGTAGTTAGGCACCGAGATCTTCGTGTGGCTTCCAGTTCACGCTAGGGCCGTCCATGTCAATTTGAATCATGTAATGGAGTGCTAAGCTTGCATCGGAAACAGCATCCATCATGGCCTGCATGAGGTTAGTGGCCTTGGCAGATCCTAAATATTGGCTTGTGCCATACCTGGTCTGTATGTTGTCTGTTTCTACCTGCCATAACCTCACGTGAAGATCTAGTTGCTTTTGCTGCAACTTGTGATTTAAGCTTTCATCAAACAGCAGCACCAATGGTCCTTTGATTGTTGACTTGAGCATCATTTTAAAATGTTCCGCAACACCAAACACACTGAGATATGCAACCTTCTTGTCACGGCACGCATACTTTTGGGCAATAAGACTGTCAGGAAACATTGTCCGGAAGAGGTCTGGTGTACCATATACTGAATTGTAGGAGTAGTGGCTAGTTACAATCTTTTCTGTCCACAACATTTCGGCTTTGTGGACATCATCTCCAGCAACATATGACCTGGTTGATCTGAATTCAGCTCTTCTTGTGTTGTCAGGTGCAGATGACGTAGTTGCTATTTCATTAAGCTTGGGTGCCTTTTGCATTTTCTTCTGTGTTTCCGGCTTAGCTGGGGTGGTGGATGGGGCCGTAGAGCTACGTCCCTGAAAGAAGCTGTGTATGCCCAGTTAGACACTCACAGAACTGTGGACTAAGGCCTTGTGCTTTTCACCTTTCATGTGGTACTTGACAGCAAACTCTCCCATTTTTCCGACATCATTTATTTTTTGAGAATTTGTAAAGAGAGATTTGTGTCGATGACCTTCGAAAGGCTGCAACTTGGAAAAAATTTTGTTTTGAATACTTATGGTAGCTGATGTTGGTAGATACAAAATAAATTTATTATTTTTGCTGTTGGTTATATTTGATCTCACTTTCTAAAATAGTTTGATTTGAACTATAATTTTGTGTGAAATATTTTTGTTCATTTGCACATTCTTGACAATAATTATATCTACAATTCTAGGTCAATGTATTAGTTTCTTTTCCACTGTTATGGGCCGATTGGCCGCTGAGCACTAGTAGTGATGGGCCATTAACCAAATTTATGGGCCACTAATAGACAATAATTGAAATCAGCAGCGTACTCAAAATTTATGGGAAATTTTTCAGTTTCATGTACAAATGGCCTAGCCTATTGTCAGTCTTAGACACTGCTATGTGACTGATAATACCCAATAAATCACACGAGATGAATAAATGCACAACACTTACAAACAACAGAATGGAAATTTTGATTGAGAGTCAGAGCTGATAGCCCTGTTATTTGGTAAAAGCAAATTTGTAGAATACTTTAATATGGAGGTATAATTCAAAATTATTTCACTTTCAGGTATATGGGAAGTTAATTACCAGGTCTTGTATTCTTGTTTTTGACACCAACTGGGTTTGAACACACACTTCACAGGCATTTCTTTCAAGTTAAATGGGTAAGCTCTAGCAGACAAAATACCCAGATAAATCTTTCTTATTCTCAATGCCACGTACACGTGTTTATCCTTTGGCGGTTGAGAATGCAGCCTCTTGATTATTCGGTAGCGATCGGACTTTACGGAGATTGCCGAAGCCCATCTACTCTCTCAAACACACTTCACGAAAACTTCGGCTGACCTCGTATATAGTGATTTGCATAATTTATGCGTACCTGAAGTTGTCCTTGGCCGACAAAATCGAATTTTGGAATAACTTCGACACATGATATGATGCATTCACGTGACATCTTCAAATACAAATAGTCCACCGCTAAAATATCCGCGTGTCGCCGAGTCTAAGTTTTGATATCTGCTGTTGCGTGATCGCTTATCGAAATTATACACACAGACGTAAGTACATTGTGTAGAAAGCAGCCTTTCTGTTAACAGGGATACGGTCGTAATTTACACCCAAAGTTTGTTCACGACGACGAAAAAGTCCATAATAGATTTCCAGCAGACTTCCGAATTTTAGATCGTACGCCGAAAATCATAAGCTTGGACGTGCCACGCTTTTCCTAATACAAATTAAATGAGAATTAGTCTCTCCCTGTATCACGCATATTCCATTCTATAAATGTATGTGTTGTCATTGAGTGCATATATTCACTTTAAATATCATACTTTCTTAGACTGACACTCTGAATCTGATAATCTTCTATACGTGTTTCAAGCGAACATAATTTTCGTCCAGACATAACACCATAGTTGCTTAGAACACCGTTCAAGGGAACAACTCTTTTTTGTAGTGGAAACAGTCGTGACACGAGTTATCACCCCTGACTAACTGCGATCCTAGTGCCAACAGTTATCATTATCTGCTAGAATTTCAGGTAAATGTCTTCACCCAAGATTGTCAGTCATATGAATAAAGAGAATCCTCTCAATAGTATCCCCCATCTGCACCCTAGTATTAAGGAATGATAAACTCTGTAGGACCCAAGTTACACAGACACACAAAGTAGGCGACATTATTCCCAGCACATCAGTGACAGCAAGCAAGTATAAAAATCGACCGTACAAGAAAAATACCCAAATGTCAGACCCTAAGTCAAAGTTCACATCTCCACCACTGTGAAGCATTCCCGTGAAACTAGATGATTGTTGAATTTTTTATTTATCGCTGTATTTTAGGGGTTTTATCATCATGAACAAATGTGCATACAAAGTTCTCACCGTCATACGTTGATCCAGTTAACTGCATCAGGTGTCTTTAATAAATAAAGTGTCAGGGGCTGTTGTGTTAAAAGGTATCCGAAAAATAAAGAACCATACGGTTAAAACCCTCCCTCTGTGTGTATATATATATATATATATATATATATATATATATATATATATATATATATATATATACGGTTTCCAGGAAATATCCCATATTTTATTTACCTTCTTGCCTTATGGTCTCTTGTCCATTAACCATCGTCCGTCCACTTTGAGGAATACCATGAAACTCTACGCGCACATTCACCCCAGGGTTAAGTCGGTACTAAATAGAGACAGTGTCTCTTGCACGTTCAGTATGGCAACACACAGTGGCCGTCTTGAAAGTCTAATTATATCGACTCCCTCTTAATGTCTGGTTATATCGACATGGGGTTTCCAGTGAAAGACTTCTAATGAAAATGGTGTGTGTGATTTGGTTTTTAACGTAGTTTTAACGATGTTTCAGTCATATCGCTACGATGTTTGCAGTGTGGTAGTTTATAGTGCTGTCTAGTTCTGGGGCATCATGCTGCAGACATATAGTATCACGTCCCACCCGGTCACATTATCCTGACACCAGGCCGACCAGTCCTAAAAATAACCTCTTAATGCTGAGCGCTTAGCGAGGCAGCTGTTAGTACCATTTTTAACAGTCTTTGGTATGACTCGGCCGGGGTTCGAACCCGCGACCTCCCACATCAGAGGCGGACGCTCTAACCATTAGGCAACCACAGAGGTCTCTAATGAAAATGGTATTGATCTGATATTCAATATGGCCACTACAGTGGTCATCTTGAAACTCTTGTAATTGCAACTCCTGAACCGATGGTCATATCTACATCAAATTGTTCAAAAATGCCCTACGTATACAAACTAACGTATTAAGTCTAAAGACTGGGCATTTCCTCTACGTCTAGAGACTGAGCATTTCTTCATACATTGATGGCCTATACAGGACAGCAGCAGTCACAATTACGAGTTTAAGTTTATTGTCTCAACCCACACCCAACTTTCAAGAAAATTTTTTTGGGATTTGATATGGTTGGTTACCGGTCTTTGCGCACTGTACTGGTCGAAAGGTTTCAATACATTTTCACGATGGAGAACCTAATAGTGGTAAATGAACAGTTAAATTTTAATTTATTTAAAGCAGTGTCTTTGGTGTATCGTCTGAAATAATAGTCACATTGAGCTGACATCTGGTGGCCGCTTATGTATCGCCTGAAACAATAATTATATAGAGATAATGTCTGCTGGTATTAGCTTATGTCTCATCTGAAGCAATAATCATCTAGGGATGACATATTCAACCGTACTAAGCATCTTATTCGGAAACTTCTAATTATCAAAAGGCACTTCTATGTAACACGCTTGACATATGTACTAAGGATCAGTTCAAATAATTTAGTGGATGCTCTATTAGCGGTACGAGACAGGCCGATCGATCACGGTACCCAATCCCTAAACATCTATCTCCAAAACTTTTCCCCACTGGGGTGCCTTTGGACATCTGCGCATTCGTGATTGTAGCCCGCGTGGACCCCAAGCGAATTTTCCACAAGGTAACATAATTATAGGTTACTGCATTTGTGTGGGAAAATATGAACGAGTTTTTCTGCAAAATACTGCACGACCCGTTTGGAGTGCAGTATTTGGCAGAAAAAAAAACTAGTTCATATTTTCCCATACAAATACAGTAACCTTTTGATGATATGCTTACTTTGTTTAACTATCTAAAGCTTAACTATTAAAGATAATCCAAGAAACAATGTATTGAATTTATGCTTTATTCCAGAATAAATTCATAACCGTAGATTCATCAATTCACAGTATTAGTATTCATGCGCACACAGCTTCGCCAGCGCCCTTTGAACTTTGTCGCGCGCTCTACATCAGTTTCAAAAGGAATTGTCGTTTTTGTCTACTTAAAATTGTAATTTAGAGTCATATTGTAAATGAATGCACTTGGATTTCGTTTCTATGTTGATCCAGCTCAATTCTGCGTTTCTTATTATGAGGGGCTGGAGTATTGGGTCAGTTCAGTGAACTAAGGTGGCTGGGAATGTAGGCTACTCAAAATTCCAGTACAGCTCGTATTAGTATTAGGTTGCACACAAAAATTAAAGTCAAATCTGATGATTCTTTAGTCACTGTCAATTATAGGTAGGTACGAGACTTTCATAATTTAGACATTGAATTGAACGAATAACTCAGTTTATTGTTTCTGTACTATGATGTGGTCAAGTACTGCTGCTGTCCCCATCATTCCTTTCAAAAGGAATTCTGACCTAACTGCCTATGAGGAAGGGGGAAACACATCACAGTCACTATCTCCCTGTCAGTATATTGTAATTGGACAGAGCCAACATTAGCATAAAAGGAGGTCTCGGTCCAAATATTCTATTCTTGAAAGGAAAAGTCACGGTTAAACTAAATTGTTGAAAAAGATTCTCCAGCAAATTATAAAAATAGATGTATCCTATGTTCCAAGGAGTCACTTGATGAGTACATAGTTTAAGAGATATGTGAAAATCAGCTTTAAGTATGGTTACACCCATCTCAAAACCGACGATGACATAAACAAAATGCCGCTTTAACGCAAGGAAAAGAATTTGTTCAAAACGCCCTCATTAACAAAAAAAGTTCCAAAAGAAATGAGAGCGGGAAAAATGTTTTGCTTCAAACTGGAAGAGACCTTTTCGGTTGCCGAGACATCCCTATAAATTCGATTCATATTTCTGCCCAAGGCATTAATTCATCTTCTATGCCACTGCAAGGACACGGCGGAGACATCAAACTCCTGCAGATCACAAACACATTCAGAAAAAGAATAAGATAAGACCAAGGATCTATCAGAGAATTGGACGTGGTTGGTTACAAATTCAAGAAAGGAAACAAAATGAGGCACCGAGATTCTTGCGACATATTTGCCATGCCACCGACGATGATGATAATGATGCAAGAATCCCAATGCATAGAATTTCACCCTGTGTCATCTTTGACTACCTCAGCCCCTAATGAATTTGAAGTGAAGGGATCGACATCGATCTGAATAGCTGTCACTTGTATCTGATAGTCAAAGTTCTCAAAGTGGACAATATTAAACTAGCCGAAGATGCCAGAGTAGCACCTGTCTAAAATTGCAAACATACATTGTTCTGTAAAGTGGATTTATACTTGACTAATAAACTGGTCAGCAGCAGCATAAGTACTTACCGTTATAGAGCCTACCTGGAAAATCTCATGACATACTGCAAAGAAGCCAAGTACACATCTGAATGCTTCTATGGTATGGAAACGTGACACCTTGGATGTTTTTAAGGACACAGAATTGATAGAAGCTGACAAACCTCAGAATGTTAAATTTAATGACAGTCACAAGAAAATCAACAAGGATGCAGTTTAGAACTCGAAGTATACCTTCCTTACAATGGCATCAAATGTTCAAGACAGGCCCGTAAGTTGTCTTTACAGTCGACATTACACCATTGTTTTAACTCAACAGGTATGTGCGTGAAAAAGGGGATGAGACTCGTACTCAAAAATATAACTCGGAAATGTGTATCTAACACAACTGGGCTATTGTGCATACTTATTTCCAAAGACAGTATATCTACGAGAACTAAAAAGAACACAAAAGTGAAAGAAACACCAAAACTGCAACACATGTTCTTTATTTGAAAAACAAACAAAACATTATGTTCTTGTTTCGTATTTGCACACCAGGATATAATGCAATCTTGTTCACACATTAGTACACAACAGACATATTCTTTTTCTGGACAGAAGATTTGAGAAAATTGATAATCTTCATCTGCATACACGCATTACCTGGCATGCAATTTATCACATATAAAAAAATTAACTAATGATGGCTGTGAATTGTGCACACTCCCTTGCCAAACTAAGAGCTCTATTTCTAGTTATTTGAAGTCGGAAACTGTTGGACTGGTGAAGAATGGTATTTAACCATAATCAATCAACGGAATTTCAGGCGTATAACCTTAGAACCATTAAACATATTGTAACGAAACTTTGCCAAGGTATATAACATGACTAGCTGCCATGATGCCCACTATGGCCATGATGCCCACTATGGCCATGATGCCCACTATGGCCATGCCCTTGCTTCAAGATCAAGATCACGGCAAGGTAAAATGTAATTATTTAACTTGCCCGGAGAATGACTTTGCCCAAATATATATCATCATAAACGGCGTGTCATATATCATGGCCATGAACCTAGCAACCAGGTAAGGTTATGGCAAAGGACTCCTGAACCAATGAAGATCTTTTAATGAAAATGTTTGCCAAATACATCATGATTAAAAGGCATTTAGCCACACCCCCTACCCCAAGGTCTCAAGTCCAGTACGCTAACCACTGAACAACCATGGATCCTTTTCTGATACACTTGACCACTAATAATTTTCAAATTTCAAAAAACACAAAATATATATTATTTAAATATCAATTTTGATTTTCAGATACTGAAAATTATAAATAACGTTAATGAGAAACCATATTTGATCTTAAACAGACTACACTGCACTGTGGCAAGTGAGTCA